>OX328282.1:0-5000 GCA_946814005.1 Chamaenerion angustifolium | reverse complement strand
TTAGGGTTTAGGGTTTAGGGTTTAGGGTTTAGGGTTTAGGGTTTAGGGTTTAGGGTTTAGGGTTTAGGGTTTAGGGTTTAGGGTTTAGGGTTTAGGGTTTAGGGTTTAGGGTTTAGGGTTTAGGGTTTAGGGTTTAGGGTTTAGGGTTTAGGGTTTAGGGTTTAGGGTTTAGGGTTTAGGGTTTAGGGTTTAGGGTTTAGGGTTTAGGGTTTAGGGTTTAGGGTTTAGGGTTTAGGGTTTAGGGTTTAGGGTTTAGGGTTTAGGGTTTAGGGTTTAGGGTTTAGGGTTTAGGGTTTAGGGTTTAGGGTTTAGGGTTTAGGGTTTAGGGTTTAGGGTTTAGGGTTTAGGGTTTAGGGTTTAGGGTTTAGGGTTTAGGGTTTAGGGTTTAGGGTTTAGGGTTTAGGGTTTAGGGTTTAGGGTTTAGGGTTTAGGGTTTAGGGTTTAGGGTTTAGGGTTTAGGGTTTAGGGTTTAGGGTTTAGGGTTTAGGGTTTAGGGTTTAGGGTTTAGGGTTTAGGGTTTAGGGTTTAGGGTTTAGGGTTTAGGGTTTAGGGTTTAGGGTTTAGGGTTTAGGGTTTAGGGTTTAGGGTTTAGGGTTTAGGGTTTAGGGTTTAGGGTTTAGGGTTTAGGGTTTAGGGTTTAGGGTTTAGGGTTTAGGGTTTAGGGTTTAGGGTTTAGGGTTTAGGGTTTAGGGTTTAGGGTTTAGGGTTTAGGGTTTAGGGTTTAGGGTTTAGGGTTTAGGGTTTAGGGTTTAGGGTTTAGGGTTTAGGGTTTAGGGTTTAGGGTTTAGGGTTTAGGGTTTAGGGTTTAGGGTTTAGGGTTTAGGGTTTAGGGTTTAGGGTTTAGGGTTTAGGGTTTAGGGTTTAGGGTTTAGGGTTTAGGGTTTAGGGTTTAGGGTTTAGGGTTTAGGGTTTAGGGTTTAGGGTTTAGGGTTTAGGGTTTAGGGTTTAGGGTTTAGGGTTTAGGGTTTAGGGTTTAGGGTTTAGGGTTTAGGGTTTAGGGTTTAGGGTTTAGGGTTTAGGGTTTAGGGTTTAGGGTTTAGGGTTTAGGGTTTAGGGTTTAGGGTTTAGGGTTTAGGGTTTAGGGTTTAGGGTTTAGGGTTTAGGGTTTAGGGTTTAGGGTTTAGGGTTTAGGGTTTAGGGTTTAGGGTTTAGGGTTTAGGGTTTAGGGTTTAGGGTTTAGGGTTTAGGGTTTAGGGTTTAGGGTTTAGGGTTTAGGGTTTAGGGTTTAGGGTTTAGGGTTTAGGGTTTAGGGTTTAGGGTTTAGGGTTTAGGGTTTAGGGTTTAGGGTTTAGGGTTTAGGGTTTAGGGTTTAGGGTTTAGGGTTTAGGGTTTAGGGTTTAGGGTTTAGGGTTTAGGGTTTAGGGTTTAGGGTTTAGGGTTTAGGGTTTAGGGTTTAGGGTTTAGGGTTTAGGGTTTAGGGTTTAGGGTTTAGGGTTTAGGGTTTAGGGTTTAGGGTTTAGGGTTTAGGGTTTAGGGTTTAGGGTTTAGGGTTTAGGGTTTAGGGTTTAGGGTTTAGGGTTTAGGGTTTAGGGTTTAGGGTTTAGGGTTTAGGGTTTAGGGTTTAGGGTTTAGGGTTTAGGGTTTAGGGTTTAGGGTTTAGGGTTTAGGGTTTAGGGTTTAGGGTTTAGGGTTTAGGGTTTAGGGTTTAGGGTTTAGGGTTTAGGGTTTAGGGTTTAGGGTTTAGGGTTTAGGGTTTAGGGTTTAGGGTTTAGGGTTTAGGGTTTAGGGTTTAGGGTTTAGGGTTTAGGGTTTAGGGTTTAGGGTTTAGGGTTTAGGGTTTAGGGTTTAGGGTTTAGGGTTTAGGGTTTAGGGTTTAGGGTTTAGGGTTTAGGGTTTAGGGTTTAGGGTTTAGGGTTTAGGGTTTAGGGTTTAGGGTTTAGGGTTTAGGGTTTAGGGTTTAGGGTTTAGGGTTTAGGGTTTAGGGTTTAGGGTTTAGGGTTTAGGGTTTAGGGTTTAGGGTTTAGGGTTTAGGGTTTAGGGTTTAGGGTTTAGGGTTTAGGGTTTAGGGTTTAGGGTTTAGGGTTTAGGGTTTAGGGTTTAGGGTTTAGGGTTTAGGGTTTAGGGTTTAGGGTTTAGGGTTTAGGGTTTAGGGTTTAGGGTTTAGGGTTTAGGGTTTAGGGTTTAGGGTTTAGGGTTTAGGGTTTAGGGTTTAGGGTTTAGGGTTTAGGGTTTAGGGTTTAGGGTTTAGGGTTTAGGGTTTAGGGTTTAGGGTTTAGGGTTTAGGGTTTAGGGTTTAGGGTTTAGGGTTTAGGGTTTAGGGTTTAGGGTTTAGGGTTTAGGGTTTAGGGTTTAGGGTTTAGGGTTTAGGGTTTAGGGTTTAGGGTTTAGGGTTTAGGGTTTAGGGTTTAGGGTTTAGGGTTTAGGGTTTAGGGTTTAGGGTTTAGGGTTTAGGGTTTAGGGTTTAGGGTTTAGGGTTTAGGGTTTAGGGTTTAGGGTTTAGGGTTTAGGGTTTAGGGTTTAGGGTTTAGGGTTTAGGGTTTAGGGTTTAGGGTTTAGGGTTTAGGGTTTAGGGTTTAGGGTTTAGGGTTTAGGGTTTAGGGTTTAGGGTTTAGGGTTTAGGGTTTAGGGTTTAGGGTTTAGGGTTTAGGGTTTAGGGTTTAGGGTTTAGGGTTTAGGGTTTAGGGTTTAGGGTTTAGGGTTTAGGGTTTAGGGTTTAGGGTTTAGGGTTTAGGGTTTAGGGTTTAGGGTTTAGGGTTTAGGGTTTAGGGTTTAGGGTTTAGGGTTTAGGGTTTAGGGTTTAGGGTTTAGGGTTTAGGGTTTAGGGTTTAGGGTTTAGGGTTTAGGGTTTAGGGTTTAGGGTTTAGGGTTTAGGGTTTAGGGTTTAGGGTTTAGGGTTTAGGGTTTAGGGTTTAGGGTTTAGGGTTTAGGGTTTAGGGTTTAGGGTTTAGGGTTTAGGGTTTAGGGTTTAGGGTTTAGGGTTTAGGGTTTAGGGTTTAGGGTTTAGGGTTTAGGGTTTAGGGTTTAGGGTTTAGGGTTTAGGGTTTAGGGTTTAGGGTTTAGGGTTTAGGGTTTAGGGTTTAGGGTTTAGGGTTTAGGGTTTAGGGTTTAGGGTTTAGGGTTTAGGGTTTAGGGTTTAGGGTTTAGGGTTTAGGGTTTAGGGTTTAGGGTTTAGGGTTTAGGGTTTAGGGTTTAGGGTTTAGGGTTTAGGGTTTAGGGTTTAGGGTTTAGGGTTTAGGGTTTAGGGTTTAGGGTTTAGGGTTTAGGGTTTAGGGTTTAGGGTTTAGGGTTTAGGGTTTAGGGTTTAGGGTTTAGGGTTTAGGGTTTAGGGTTTAGGGTTTAGGGTTTAGGGTTTAGGGTTTAGGGTTTAGGGTTTAGGGTTTAGGGTTTAGGGTTTAGGGTTTAGGGTTTAGGGTTTAGGGTTTAGGGTTTAGGGTTTAGGGTTTAGGGTTTAGGGTTTAGGGTTTAGGGTTTAGGGTTTAGGGTTTAGGGTTTAGGGTTTAGGGTTTAGGGTTTAGGGTTTAGGGTTTAGGGTTTAGGGTTTAGGGTTTAGGGTTTAGGGTTTAGGGTTTAGGGTTTAGGGTTTAGGGTTTAGGGTTTAGGGTTTAGGGTTTAGGGTTTAGGGTTTAGGGTTTAGGGTTTAGGGTTTAGGGTTTAGGGTTTAGGGTTTAGGGTTTAGGGTTTAGGGTTTAGGGTTTAGGGTTTAGGGTTTAGGGTTTAGGGTTTAGGGTTTAGGGTTTAGGGTTTAGGGTTTAGGGTTTAGGGTTTAGGGTTTAGGGTTTAGGGTTTAGGGTTTAGGGTTTAGGGTTTAGGGTTTAGGGTTTAGGGTTTAGGGTTTAGGGTTTAGGGTTTAGGGTTTAGGGTTTAGGGTTTAGGGTTTAGGGTTTAGGGTTTAGGGTTTAGGGTTTAGGGTTTAGGGTTTAGGGTTTAGGGTTTAGGGTTTAGGGTTTAGGGTTTAGGGTTTAGGGTTTAGGGTTTAGGGTTTAGGGTTTAGGGTTTAGGGTTTAGGGTTTAGGGTTTAGGGTTTAGGGTTTAGGGTTTAGGGTTTAGGGTTTAGGGTTTAGGGTTTAGGGTTTAGGGTTTAGGGTTTAGGGTTTAGGGTTTAGGGTTTAGGGTTTAGGGTTTAGGGTTTAGGGTTTAGGGTTTAGGGTTTAGGGTTTAGGGTTTAGGGTTTAGGGTTTAGGGTTTAGGGTTTAGGGTTTAGGGTTTAGGGTTTAGGGTTTAGGGTTTAGGGTTTAGGGTTTAGGGTTTAGGGTTTAGGGTTTAGGGTTTAGGGTTTAGGGTTTAGGGTTTAGGGTTTAGGGTTTAGGGTTTAGGGTTTAGGGTTTAGGGTTTAGGGTTTAGGGTTTAGGGTTTAGGGTTTAGGGTTTAGGGTTTAGGGTTTAGGGTTTAGGGTTTAGGGTTTAGGGTTTAGGGTTTAGGGTTTAGGGTTTAGGGTTTAGGGTTTAGGGTTTAGGGTTTAGGGTTTAGGGTTTAGGGTTTAGGGTTTAGGGTTTAGGGTTTAGGGTTTAGGGTTTAGGGTTTAGGGTTTAGGGTTTAGGGTTTAGGGTTTAGGGTTTAGGGTTTAGGGTTTAGGGTTTAGGGTTTAGGGTTTAGGGTTTAGGGTTTAGGGTTTAGGGTTTAGGGTTTAGGGTTTAGGGTTTAGGGTTTAGGGTTTAGGGTTTAGGGTTTAGGGTTTAGGGTTTAGGGTTTAGGGTTTAGGGTTTAGGGTTTAGGGTTTAGGGTTTAGGGTTTAGGGTTTAGGGTTTAGGGTTTAGGGTTTAGGGTTTAGGGTTTAGGGTTTAGGGTTTAGGGTTTAGGGTTTAGGGTTTAGGGTTTAGGGTTTAGGGTTTAGGGTTTAGGGTTTAGGGTTTAGGGTTTAGGGTTTAGGGTTTAGGGTTTAGGGTTTAGGGTTTAGGGTTTAGGGTTTAGGGTTTAGGGTTTAGGGTTTAGGGTTTAGGGTTTAGGGTTTAGGGTTTAGGGTTTAGGGTTTAGGGTTTAGGGTTTAGGGTTTAGGGTTTAGGGTTTAGGGTTTAGGGTTTAGGGTTTAGGGTTTAGGGTTTAGGGTTTAGGGTTTAGGGTTT